>OX333078.1:5705459-5725490 GCA_946863875.1 Alloplasta piceator
CTTTATTTATAAACGTAGAACATGAAATTTTTTTCACTCGGTTGAATAATTACACATTGCAACTTCCAGGCTTCCGAATTGCTCATTATTTTGCTCTCTCTATTTTCAGGAGCATCATAATTAGCTGAAAGGACATTTATGCAGGATTTATAACTAATTTTCAGGATGCAAAACATTTTAAATAAATTGTCAAAAGAAGAAATCGAGTCTTCGTCAAATTTTGAATCTCTTCGCGTTCTGATCCCACAAATTCTCCATTTTTTTTTCACCGGAGTTTTCAAATACAATACTTTTCAAGACTGAATTGTATGCTTGATCTGTTCGGATATATCAGCATCGTATTTTATAGAAACAGCTGGAAGAGACAATCGAGTGAGAGGAGAACTTGGCAAAAGACTTTCTAGAACTGGAACTTCTCGAGTCTCGGCTCTGCGAAACAAAACGTGCTGGCTGTGATGTCGCTGGGAATTTTCTAAATGGGAATTACTCAAAGCGATTGTTGATCCCCCTCGTGGTTACGAGTTTATACTCTCGCGTGGTTATGCAATTTAATTTTCGGAGTCGAGGGAAAAGATGAAAAAGTAGAGGAATCAAGATTCCTCTACTTTTGCGGTATTCTGGTCTAGAATTTTGAAAACATATTTTTTTTTGTATATTCTCAATGTTTAAACCTTTAAGAATATATCCTCGAAAAAAATTTTTTTAATAGCAATAATTTACGGAGTCATAGTTATTTTAGTGACGCAGCAACTATGCCCGTAACGTCAGAGCGTAACTTCAAGGGAGTGTTTTGGTCCGGAAGTTTGAAAAAATCAATTTCTTGCATATTCTTAAAGTTTAGACCTTTATAAATATATCCAAGAAAGGAAATATTTTAATTCCAATAATTAACGGAGTTATAGTTGTTTTAGTGACGCAGCAACTATGCTCGTCACGTTAGAGCGTATCTTTAAGAGCGTATTCTGGTCTGGAAGTTTGAAAAAAATATTTTTTTTTGTATATTCTTAAAGTTTAGGCTCTTAAGAATATATCCTCGAGAGAAAATTTTTTAATTCCAATAATTCACGGAGTTATAGTTATTTTAGTGACGCAGCAACTAGCCCGCACGTCAGAGTGTGCAACTTTGAGGGCGTATTCTAATCTAGAATTTTGAAAAAATCAATTTCTTTTTGCATATTCTTAAAGTTTAAACCTTTAAGAATAAATCCTTGAAAGGAGATTTTTAAATTCTAATAATTTACGGAGTTACAGTTATTTTAGTGACGCAGCAACTATGCCCGTAACGTCAGAGCGAAACTTTGAGGGACGATTCTGGTCTAGAATTTTTTAAAAATCATTTTTTTTTGCATATTCTTAAAGTTTAGACCTTTATAAATATATCCTCGAAAGGAAATTGTTTAATTCCAATAATCCACGGAGTTATAGTTATTTAAGTGACGCAGCAACTATGCTCGTCACGTCGGAGCAAATCGAGACACTTCTCCTCAACCGATTTATTTCAAAGTTTTTACCAACCTTTAATGCATAACTCTCTATCATCCCTACCACTTTTGTATCAAAATTATTTTTTTTACTCATGCAAAAAAATTAAAAACTAAAAAAAGAGTTGAAAAACGCCTTTTTTGTTCAGACAGTCGCCATTTTGCGATTTTTTTGAGTAGCTTTGTAAAGAGATAAGGCTGAATTAATTTAATGTAAATTGGAATAATATATTTTTTTTATAAAAAAAAAACTGAACGTGTCATCTGGGAGGGTTGTGTCGTCGTTGTTTGTCCATGTTTCATCGCTTCGTTACGCAACGTTGGACCGTAAATTGACAAACAGCGCCGATACCGCGATGAAGATGAATATGCATTATCCGTGATTCGTACGTAAATAATCGAGACTGCAAAAAATGGCAATCGTAATGTGTATCATCGAGGGAAGAGGGCTTTACCGGTGATTCAACAGAGTTCCCTCGTGCGTGAAAAACCGAGCACATAAATTATACGCATATGCGCTTCTTCGCGAGTAAACGGAACTTCCGCGTTCCCCGAAGATTCCTCGCCATCTTCTTGCGTCTATCATTTTGTATATAAAAGATTGAACGGATGTGAACATAATCTGTCAATTAATTCACAGATCATTTTCGACGATTCCAGAGTTTCTTTCCCTTTTTCGATCATTGCATTGATAAAATCGAGGGAAAATGCGATGAGCCAATAATCGAGAGATGGAAGACAAAACAACAAATGAGGGGGAGTCTTGTTTCCAGAGATGTAGAAATATTAGACTGATTTGAAAAAGTAACTATTTTTTGTTTTTCGAAATAACACATTAAATACTTTCGGGGAGGTGAAAAAAGATGCCTGTGAAAAGCAGAGCTCTTGATGAAAATATTTAGATATGTCTCATCGCAAATTTCTATTTTCCATTTAAATAACACAGAAAAAAAATTTCAAACTTTGAAATTTGTTTATCTCGGCTTCAAATCAATATACCAAATTGAACGACATATATTCTTGTAGAGAATTGAACACTCTACAAAAAAGATCTCTTATGATTTTTCGATAAACTCACTCCTTCAAAAGTTATTCACGGTCTAATATATATATATATGGGGCATTCCATACCAATTCGACCTCGGTCTGACCCTCGACCCCTCAAATCTGGTTTTCGATTTTTCCTATCATTACTCTCATTCTATCAAGTAATTACAATTTTTTCAGATTTTTCAAAATAAATTGCAGCGCATCATGAATTTTTGAATTTTTTTTTGAACACCTCGATGGCCGTAATCAAAAAATCTGAAAAAATTCCCAAAAATACAGTGTCAGATATAAAAAATGTTGGTGTAAAATTCATAATGTCTGGGCTTTCGCTTCAACCCGTTTTTTAGCTTTTTGAGCAAAAAAATGAAAAAAAATAAGAAGTAGAGGTCAATTTACTGTAGACTGTTGCTCGAAATTTTGTATGCATAATACGTAATTCATAATACATAATACAATTTATGTTAATGCAATTTAAACTTTCGTTTCAAGAAAGATTTTACGATATTTAGTAACAAGTTTCAACATTGTGCCGGAAACTAGAAAAAAAGTTAAATCTACTCTAAATTTAACTTTAACCTTGAATAACTTTTGAAGGAGTGAGTTTATGGAAAAATTATAAGAGATCTTTTTTGTAGTGCGTTTAATTCTCTACAAGAATATTTGTCATTAATTTTGGTACATTGACTCGAAGCCGAGATATAAAATTTCAAAGTTTGAATTTTTTTTCTTGTGTTATTTAAATGGGAAATAGAAATTTGCGATGAGACATATCTAAATATTTATATTAAGAGCTCTGCTTTTGACAGGCATCTTTTTTCACCTTTCCCGAAGTATTTAATATGTTATTTCGAAAAACAAAAAATAGTCGCTTTTTTGTGTCAGACTGAGAAATACGTATAAACAACCGCTGAGGATTTACCAGTTGGGTGCTTTATCAGAGCAACATTTGCATCTTGCTCCCTCTACCTCGTCTCTGTCTCTCGGGCCGGATTCTCGAGGAACTGGTATTGGAAATTTCAAGACCAAACGTGGAGATATGTGCACGTTCGTGCATTCTCATATCGCATTGACCTCAGCAGCTGTAATTGAAGAAATAATTTCTCCCTTTCCGTAATAAAACCAAAAATAATTCCCATGGAAATCGAATATATCTCTAATATATCAAATATATCAGGTTTCAAAAGCAATATATCCCATATACAATATATTTTGAGATGTGAGATCTATTAAAGTATGTGAGTCTATTAAAGTATGTTGAGGTATTTTTTTATTTACCGGGATGTAATAGACAATTTTTAGAAACATTTTCCACCTCTTCATAGGAAAATTGTCATGAAAATATCAAAATCTCAACAATTTGGAAACATCAGTCGATATTTCTTGCCGAACTAGAAGTTGCATAACTCCGTCAAAAAAAAAGATAATCCAATTTCAAAAAAAGCGTTTTGACGGGAAGAAATTCAGCTTTGTTTTGCTTTTTTTTAAAAATATTTTTTATGATTTTTTTTCGACCCGGTATGCACTTTTTTACGTGACCGTTTTTTGGCCTTTTTTCGAACATCGCGAATTTTGGGCACACAGCTTGAGGCCTTTTTTTTTTGTCTTTTTTATCTACCGTACATTTGAAAGAGTTAACAGACCCTCCATTTTTGTTCTTTAGAAATTTTCGTACGATTTTTTCTTGCAAAGTTATTTCACTTTTGGTTAAAAAAAGACAAATTTTCAAAAATGCAACGTAACGCAAAAACTGTACAGTTAAAGAGAAAATATCAAATATGAAAAAAGTAGCGTATGTATACAAGGAATCGTCTGAATTTATTTCAGAATTTTTCTACGAAATTTTTTTTTTCACTATTTTCGCTGAAAACTGATTGCAACGAAAAATTGTATTTGATTGAAATTTCCGCCTTTCGCGATACAATAAAAATCTGAAAAAATTCAGCAACATTTGAAATGCTATAAACAACAATTATCAATAATAATGACTACTATTACTACTTCTATTTGTCATTTATAAAAATTAGAAAACATTCAATGAAGCTTCTCGATAAAAATTAAAATCAAGCGATATTTCGTTGATTTATCTTTTTATCCTTTCACGAATGATCGAACTGTGCGTTGCTTCTTCGAGGAGGCTTCTCATCCGTGCATTGAAATCTCCGAGGTCGAGCGTGAGAGAGCGAGAGAGACGGAGATAGCGAGAAGTATTTCTGGCGTCTCTTTCTCTTTCTTGTATCATCGAGGTTTTTGGCCAGAGCCACAATGAAACGTCTTACTGACCGTGGCAAAAACATCGTTCTCTTCACGCTGTATTTGTTCCGCGAGGGAGGGAAAAGGTACCTCTCTTCTTTCCTTCAAAAATAATGATGATAATGACTACGACTTTCATCGCTGGAAGGCTTTGAAATTATATTTCATCCGCAAATCGTACATTTCCTCATGAAGGATTAATAATTAATATATCGTCAGACATTTTCCCATATATTATTCCTAAAATATATCTGGATTTCTTCTTCATTAGTTATAAATATCTCCATCGAGAGAAAATGCATCATCGGACGACCGATTTATCGTCGACTCTTCGTAACTGCGTCCTCGTGCTCTCGACAGACTCTCTCGGGGTTTCTCGATCATAATGAAAGAAAAAAGGAGGGAATACGAGGAGAAAAAAAACCGTTATATCCTCCGCATCGTCAGAGTCTACGTGAGTTACGTTACGCGCGTGGAATTTCCTATACGAGCATGACGAACGGTGAATGAGCCTCGAGTTTTTCTTTTTCTTCAATTAAGGGAGTATTCCGGGCTAGAATTTTGAAAAAATTATTTTTTTTTTTGCAAATTCTTAAAGTTTAGTCCTTTGAGAAGATATCCTCGAAAGAAAATTTGTTAATTTCAATAATTTATGGAGTTATAGTTATTTTAGTGACGGAGCAACTATGTCCGTCCATTGTAGCGTAACTTTAAGGGAGTATTTTAGTCTAGAATTTTAAAAAAGTCGATTTTGTTGCATATTTTTAAAGTTTAGACCTTTAAAAATATATCCTCGAACGGACATTTTTGAATTCCAATAATTTATGGAGTTAAAGTTATTTTAGTGACGCAGCAACTATGCCCGTCATGTCAGAGCGTTACTTTAAGGGAGTATTCTGGTTTGGAATTTTGAAAAAATCATTTTTTTTGCATATTCCTAAAGTTTACACCTTTAAAAATATATCCTGAAAAGGAAATTTTTTAATTACAATAATTTGAGGAGTTATAGTTATTTTAGTGACGCAGTAACTATGCCCGTTACGTCAGTACGTTACTTTGAGGGAATATTCTGGTCTGGAATTTTGAAAAAATTATTATTTTTATATATTTTTAAAGTTTAGGCTTTGAAAAATATATCCTCGAAAGGAAATTTTTTAATTCCAATAATTTACAGAGTTATAGTTATTTTAGTGACGCAGCAACCATGCCTGTCACGTCAGAGCGTACTTTTAAGGGAGTATTCTGGTCTAGAATTAAAAAAAAATTTTTTTTTGCATATTCTCAAAGTTTAGACCTTGAAGAGTATATCCTCCAAGGGAAATTTTTTGATTCCAATAATTTACGGAGTTATAGTTATTTTAGTGACGCAGCAACTATGCCCGTCAAGTCGGAGCAAATCGGACTGTGGACGTTTTTCTCAAAACTACTTTTCTCAACTTCTACTCAACCAATTTACTTCAAATTTTTTACCAATCTTCAATGTACAACTCTCTATCGTCCCTACCACTTTTGTATCAAAATAACTTTTTTTATTATTGTAAAAAAATTAAAAACTATAAAAAATGAGTCGAAAAATCCCTTTTTTCGTTCAGACAGCCACCATTTTGCAAAAATTTTTTTTTTCCATTTTCTCTGAGGTGGGGATCATAAAGACATTCTTACTAAATAAGAATCTCTTTTAAATTTTTTTATCGGATGACTAGAAAGGTTGCAATCGTGTCAGCCAGCACATCCCTTTTTTAACCCCTACTTTACGAGTTTTCTTACTTACTTACTTAATTTTCATTTTTTTTTCTCGTGAATTTTTTTCTTTATTGTCAAAATATTAATAAATATGCTGTTAACAAAAAAGTTGAAAATATATATTTTTTTATCGAGTTCGACAAAACACTCAAAATACATGTCTCTAGGCCGGAATACCGCCTTAACAGTTTGTCCTGAATAATTTTTTTTAATTTATCAAATTTTTCAAGCGAAAAAAAGTACATTCTGCCAATCGGTCCAGAGACGCTTTTCCCGGTGACAAAGAAACAGAGGAATAAAATTGTAAAATTGACTCACCGGGTCAAAAGTTAATCCGTAATCCGTCAAATTCACTCACACAAGCACACATTTGCACTCACACACACACATGAGAATCACCTCATTATCGTCACAGATTGATGTCGACCCTCGATCGGTGTTTCCGCATCACCGGGCGAAATTTCGTCGATTAGAAAAATGAAAAATCAGGGAGTTTGAGGTGAGAACGTGTTCTCTGACTTCGCGAGAGGCTCAGGGAAGTTTTCGAAAAGGCAACCGGTGTGTCGGCAAGGCAATGGACAGGCGAACACTGCATCGTGCAAGAAGGTATGCGGCCTCCGCTCACGGAGATTGGAAGGAACACAGACAGAGAGAGAGAGAGAGAGAGAGAGAGAGAGAGAGAGAGAGAGAGAGAGAGAGAGAGCGCGAGAGAGAGAGAGAGAGAGAGAGAGAGAGAGAGAGAGAGAGAGAGAGAGAGAGAGAGAGAGAGAGAGAGAGAGAGAGAGAGAGAGAGTGAGAGAGAGAGAGAGAGAGAGAGAGAGAGAGAGAGAGAGAGAGAGAGAGGAGAGACCGAGGATAAGCTCGTCGGTATAAAGAGAGACTCGCGAAGGTAGGTTCGCCTTAACTCTCACCCGAGCTCCACGTGATATACCTGAGGGATTTACCAGGTGCGAGGATCGAGGCAAATGCGAAGAGGAGAAAGAAACGATCTTGAAACTACGAACGAACTGTAGTCCTCGAATAAAAGAAAATACAGCGTTTAGCGATTTTATAGTCTCATTCTATATATTTAAAAAAAATATATAATAGGTCTATCATTAAACGATCGATACTAATAATTTGGTACCTTTTTTCAAACTAATTCATTGGTTAGAAAAAAAAACCATGAAAAAATGTTTATGGACCGATTAATGCCGATCAATGTTATTGGAGTCCAGTAACGATTTTTTTTATTAGCTACTCTTTTTTATGGGTGACTAGACTGTTTTTTATTATTCGGAAGTGCGTGGTATAATTTTCAATATTTTTTAATGTCGAACAGCTTTAGGCTTTAATTATCAATTTTGTTTGAAGATAGTAAAAATGCCACAGAGGGAATGTTAATGAGAATAGCTGGAGGGTTAAACATAAATGAAAATAAATTTTTTTAAACATAAATGAATATTTTTTAAAAAATAAACTGAATTTTTAAAACATTGATAAATATATATTTTTTTTTAAATAATTAGATATAAGGTAAATGTCCCAATTATTGAACAGGTCCCAATTATTGAACACTATCTTGTATTTTTATTATTTCTCATTCACCTGCATGCATTTACTTATTGATAAAAATTTCATTACATATATGGAACTTTTAGCTATCGAAATGTTACCTTACTTGTGCAAAAAAAGCTTTAGTTAATAGAGAAAAAAATTCAAAACACCTCAAAAAGTAAAGGCGTTTCAGGTTCCTCAGAAAATTTCTTACAAATAACAATAAAAAAAAAATTTAATTAATTATTTGTTAAGAACTACGGTGTTCGATCATTGGGAAATAGAAAATGCAGTGTGTCCCAATTATTGAACACTCGAATTCTCCAAGATGGCGTCATTAAACCCATCAAAACATCGAGACAGTTAACGCGTGACGGATCGTGTGAATCGGATTTATTCAAACAAAAACTGTAAGTTCCTGAATAAATTTATCTTTATTCTTTTAATAATAACTCTAAGATCGTCAAATATATTTTTTATTTGTATTTTCGTGCAATAAACATACAAAGCAAAGTAAAAAGAGAATATAACCTAAATGTAACCTAAAAATACGAATGTAATGTTCAATATTATTTGCTCTCCGATATTTCAGTCGAAAAATAAGAAAGCTGCGACAAAATCAAACAAAAACAACATAAAAACGAGGAAGCTGAAAATAAAAATAAAATAAAGTTCGAGTTGAAAAGCAAAAATAAACCAAATGCGTATGAACCAAAAACCTGTCAAAAAAGACTAAATATATATTTTTGTATTTTTACATGATTAATAAAAGATTACTTAAGTGTTTGATTTTGCTTTTATTTCTTAATATTGTACCCAAAATAATATTTTCAGAACGGAAAAAGAATTATCGAGAGTGTTCGATAACTGGGACATGCCTTTTCAATATTAGGGACACAGACACTTACAGTGTTCAATAATTGGGTGTTATTCTTTCTTTTCATTCGAAATAATTTACAAATAATTTAAAGGCTGATTTTTCGAAAGTAAAAATATCAAAGTATCATTTGAACATGAAAGGGATGGTTTTTTCTTGATTTTCTATTTTTTTCTCACCGAATTCAATCCCCAGATCCTTAGCTGCTCAATAATTGGGACATTTACCTTATTTATATGTATTTGTTTTTTAACTTTTTAACCCTAACATTTTTAGGAATCAATTAATCAATGACCTAGAATGAATGTCGAGTCGTCTTGTAATTGTTATCTCAACTATCGACCCAGTGAACGCCCTCGTTACATCCGGTGTGTTCCGTGTTCGTGTGAATAATTGCGAATTACGCATGCGGAAGATCGAAGAATAATGGTGAATGATAATTTTTCGCGTTGAAGTGTGCTCCAACGAGTTCCCGTGGAAGGGGCTGGATACAGTTATGAAAAGCCGAGGCGTGACTCCTGCACCTTGTTTTCTGTACCACCGACTTATCAGCACCTCATTCAAAACGTTACATGAGTTTGAAAATTAAAAAATATCCACTTTTTTATTTCTTTATCTAATAGTAGAATATGTCTAGGATATTTTCCCAAAGTTTCAAGTCGATCGGAGTGTGAGTCTAGAGGAGAGAGCCTTTAGTAATTCCACTCAACTTTAATCGCGTTTTTCTAAAATCCCCATTTTAGGAGTCGGTAAAGACGATTTCTCAAAAAGTAATACACCGATCTTATTGAAATTTTGGACATTTCTTCAAAATAAGATTGATCAGTGATTGAACGAAGGTTTTTTTTATTACAACTAATTTTACAAAACTATAGTGGAAATTGTACCAAAAATTGTAGCATATTGCATACAATTCTGTAAAAAATTCAAATTTTGATAAATTAAAAAATCTTCCGTTTAATTACGAGCTTGATTTATCTACTGACAGACAAAGTTTGGTTTTTTAATTTCAAATGAAGCTATCAAGTGTCATCTTTTTTTTGAGGAGTCTCCAAAAACCAGTTTCTGTCGGCTAAATTTTCCAAATTTTTCGATGGAAAATTTTATAAAATGTTGTTTAAATGCTGCTCTTTTATCGACTTCAAATTTCGAATAAAATAATTTATTTATTACACGAAAAAAACGAGAAAATACGCTTTTTTTAAGTGCAGGGATAAGGAATAAGGAATATGTTCGAAGGAATAATTGCAAACTAAAATAGATCTCGATTAAATAGATTCTCCTTATTATAATAGAAACATATATTACAACATTAATATTACAGAAAAAAGATAAATAAATTAATATAAATTAATATAAATAAATAAATAAATCCAATTTGGAACATACTTCTCCAATTCCTTGAAATTAAAATTAAAGTTTTGAGTTGAAATTTCGATTCACATGAAATTATGAGAATTCATAATTTCAATGTTGCAAAGATGCCGTTGTTTAAAAACTCGTAAATCAATCTGTAATACGCCATCGATATTACCATTTGATTATGGGAAAATTCAATTCGAAAGTTAATTGAAAGTCATTCTCGTGGGATAGTCCAATCGTTCCCGCGGATTTGTACGATTGCGCAAAAGATCGTCGAACGCCTTGCAGAGTGTTAAACGTCGTACACGAATGTACGAGGCTTGAACTCGCCACTTTTTCTACATCCCCGAGGAGGAGCGAAGACCTCTTCGGACTTTAAGTTCACCTCGGCGTAACGAGTCTGAGAATAATAATTAAAAAAAAAAAAAAAAAAAAAAAAAAAAAAAAGAGTACTCAGTCGGTTGGGCACGTTCTCCGCTAACTCAGCTTGCCACATACGAGAATGCAGCCTGCATATATGTGTAGAAAGATACGCTGCACCTGTAATAAACGACGTGTAACCCACTTCTCACGGCGCTTCTACACGACTCTCTTTTCAGCCGCGAATCTTTTTTTTCCCTCGCTCGGATTGCACACTTCGAAACAAACGAGAAACTGTATTGTATCCTGCATGCGACATACGCCCGATCCTGCGAATTATTCCATGACATAATGCACTTTATGTGGGGAAAAGATTCAATTTCGATTACGGTAGTCCTTGCGGTACACCCAGAAAAAATATCTAGTCGTAGGTACTATAATCGTTTATTTGATTATTTTTTAGTTACTTTAAAGAAATTTTTCTTTCCATCCAATTTCGGGCGATATTTACTGCCACTATGTATTGATTTATTTGAATTCCCTGTCATCGAGAAACAGGCGTTGAAGAAAAATTCTATTCGTTGTTACTAAATGCCTATTCACCCGTAATCTCATCCGATCATATCTACAGATTTGTCAGTACCCCAAAAATCCGCCAGGTGGCTACCTCTCGCACAAGCGAACCTGCCTCTCGACGCCTATATCCTTTCCAAGCTCGTCTATATCAGATATCCTTATTTTTCAGTATGGATATTTGATACATTGAACATTGCGAAAAAACGCAAGATGGTCGAATCTCCGAAAAGGATTACCATAAAAAAGGGTCTTTTTTCTTTTCCCTTCTGTTAAAGAATAGACGAAGCTTTACGAAATTGTAGACTTCATATGTGTAGCTATACATTCAAAGATTGAAATGTTTAAAAATATATATTGTGTAAATATTAAAAAAAAAAAATTATTTCATTTAAATACATATTTGTTCAGTTTGAAATAATATTTATTAATATTAAATAAAAATTTATTAGATCGCAACATATTTTCCTAGTAGGTCATTCAAAACAAAAAAAATTCGTTGACATGAATAGAGTTGTATTAGGCCGGCCTACAACTAAAAACATTTATTTGGCTTGACTAGGATTTAGTTAAATGTACTAGATCTTTTTTCTGGGTGTATACAGTTGAGTCCATCTCGAGAATCAAGCATTTCAATTATTTGTACAAATATTGTTCAGATAAGAAAGTAGTCCAAGGAAACAAGGATCTTGATTCACAATTTCAACTTTTCGCAAATGGAACCACTAATATTATGGTTTATGTCATTTTTAAGCATGATCCGTAAGGAATTTCATGATCGCAAATAGCTTAATCGTGCTCCCCAGGCAATTTCTGATTAAAAACATAGAATGGAATGGAAAGACCCATATCAATCAATTTGTCAAAAAAAACTTTTCGCGAATGGATCTGCCAAAGTGATTTTTGGCATTTTTAAGCATGATCCGTAAGGAATTTTATGATCGCAAATAGCTTAATCGTGGTCCCCAGGCAATTTCCGATTCAAACACAGAATGGAATGGAAAGACCCATCAATCAATTTGTCAAAAAAAACTTTTCGCGAATGGAGCTGCCAAATAGATTTTTGGCATTTTTAAGCATGTTTGAAGCTTGAAACGACGAAAAAAAAATTTCCCATAGCTCCGCGCTCGGATCAGCAAAGGTCATTTGCAAATGGATCAGCCAAAATGGATTTTGGGACTTTTAAGCATGATCCGTAACGAATTTTTTCATCGCAAATAGCTTATTTGTGTTCCCTAGTTTTTCCTAAAAAACACTATTTTTGAAATCGACAAGATTTCTCAAAAACTGAAGTACCGATCTTATCAAAGTTTTGCCCACTTTTTCGAAAGAGAATTGACCATAGTCATTGAACGAAGATGTTTTTTTGTCTATTCTACTAATTTTGGCAAGGCTATTCGTAGCGTAAATTGTACTGTTTTGCATACTGTCGAAACTTAAAATTAAAGACGTTTTTCAAACTTCTAATATTTTTTCAATATTTAAAAAAAAATTCCAAATTTTTCAATGAAATTTTTATAATGTATTGTTCAAACGTCGCTCTTTTATATGCTCAAAATTTTTTATAACATAATTTATCTACTATATTTTAAAAAAATAGCAAAAACATGCTTTTCTATTAACCTCTGAAACCCAGATGGTTTTTTTTTCATCGATTTCTCCCGATCTCTTCGAAGAGCATCTGTCGGCAATAACTGGACCATGTTTTTTTTTCGTCCGTGTTACCAATCAATTAAACGATATTGCCACAGTGCGAAAACGCATCGATAAATTATCCAATCAGAGCGAATCGCTGGAGAGGCGAGAAAGAGAGATCCCTTTCGATCCGGCAAGAACGAGCAAACCCCGTTCTTTTTTTCCAGCGTGAAGTTATTCCTACACAGGCCATACATAACCCACGACCTGTCGATGTTGAAAAAAAAACATTTCGTCCTCGCGCACCCCTTTCTCTTCCTATTTGATTTTCGATTTTTCACGCCCCGAGACCAAATCTCTCGTGTAATTTCCAATATATGTTTCATTCCATGTAAAATCGACCAATAGTTGAAATGGATCGCTTTCAATTTCAATGAAATTTGGTCAGGAGTTTTATTTTATCATAAAACGAAGTTCTACCAAAGGAAAACAGTTTAAATTTTTTGTTAATAAATTCACAATTTTCCCATTTTTTCAATTTTTCAAGTTTGTTTTTTAAATATCTCGAAAACTATCATAGTTATGAAAACATCGTTCTGCATTCGCCTCAAAGAATATACTTGAGGCTACGGAAAAAAATTTGGAAAAATGATGAATTTGGAGAATTTTTAACGTTTAAAAATCGTAAAAATCCACGATCATCATTAAATTTTTGGTTCCATTTTTTTTTATATAATACCTTCTACTGGTCTTCAAAGATCCTGAAATTTTCAGAAAGGTGTTCTTTTTTTTCAAAAATATGAATTTTTGCATTATGATAAAGACAATTTTCCTTTTTATCTCTAAGTTCAGTAAAGTTGAACAATCATGTAATTTTTACTGCTCAAAATTACAAAATTACATGATATCTCAACTTTACTTATCTTAATTAAAAAATTCATATTTAAAAAAAATATGCAACATTGAAACTTTCGGGATCTTTCAAGATTAGTACAAGATATTATATTTTAAAAAATTGAACCAAAAATTTAATGTTGATCGTGAATTTTCACGATTTAAAAAAATTGAAAATTCTCCGTATTCATCATTTTTCACATATTTTTTTTTTTCGAAATATTTTTTTCTCCATAGCCCCAAGTATACTTTTTAAGACGAACCCAGAACGATATTTTCGTAACTATAATAGTTTTCGAGATATGAAAAAGAAATTTGAAAAATTGAAAAAATGGTGAAATTTTTAATTTGGCATAACTTTCGAACTAATTTTTTTTAATTTTTTTCGTTTGGTAGAACTTCGGCTTATGATAAAAGAAAACTTCTGACCAAATTTCATCGAAATTGAAGCGGGTCGATTCCAAGTAATGGTCGATTTGACATGGAACGACCCACATATATATATTTTCGGTTTTCCAACCCTTACAGCCGGGGTCACTCTTGTAACCTCGAACGAACATGTGCCAACGTCAACGATTTCACGGACGTACGTTTTTTTTTATTATCGGTCGCTTTTTCATGAATTTGGCGGCGAAAAGAAGGGCTTGGAAAAGGGTGAAAACGGACTGTATCGCGCGATCCCTTTTGGCCCCATTTTTTTTATGACCTTGGAGATTATTCCAAAAGGCAATTTCACCGTAATTTATCACCGTTTCACGCCAATCGATTTATTTGCAAAAACTATTCCTGCTCTATTTCACGTTGATTAAAATTGAAGTATCGATCGAAAAAGCTGAATTTATCGAACGAGATTGTTCAGAATTACATTTTTAAAACTAGGCAAAATTATGTCAGCTCGCACTAGATAGTTTCTCGAGAGCGAGACGCGTGAAAAATCGTTAACAATGAGAAATTCCTTATTGCGTAATTATCACGAGCGTTCTTGGAGGGAAAGTTTCAGCCTGAAACTCGACAAACTTTCCCGCCAAAACCTAAAACCTGTAATTACACAAATCTGAAGATTTATTTCGCAACAATTGAGATTGGTTTATCGTCAGAATGGAGATTACACCCAGAAAAAAGATCTGGTCGTAGGTACTATAATCGTTTGATTAATTATTTTTTAGTTACTTTAAAGAAAATTTTCTTTTCATCCAATTTTGGGCGATATTTACTTTCACTATATTTATTTATTTGAATTCCCTGTCATCGAGCAACAGACGTTGAAGAAAAATTCTATTCGTTGTTACTAAATACCTATTCACCCGTAATCTCATTCGATCATATCTGCAGATTTGTCAGTGCCCCAAAAATCCGCCAGGTGGCTACCTCTCGCACAAGCGAACCTGCCTCTCGACGTCTATATGAGGGATTCTCTGTTAATTCAGCCACTTTTTTTTCGACCATCTCAGATGTGCCCCATAATTGATTATATCGAAGTGCTAATAAAAAGCATTCTATGTGAATTTTTTCTGATTTTTTAATTCAAAATTTTAGAAATCGCCGTTTTTTTTCCAAATGAATATATCTCGGAAACTTGAAGTAACTGAAAAAAATGTCTGTACATAAAAGTTGTAGTTTCGTGTTAGCTTTCGAGCGAAATATTTGAAATAATCTTTACGTTTCGGTAACGCTGATTTTTTACCAAAAAAGGGGGAAATTATTTTTTTATTCAAAAACAGCCCTTTTTATTTGGCTGAAAAAATTATAGGGTCTTCCAGTATGTCTGATAATATTGCAAAAAAATTGCCAGAGTGGCACGGATCGAGGTTCTGGTAGAAAAAAAATAATTTGTGTGGTTTCATTTTTTTTACCCTCGAACCTCGATCCGTGCCACTCTGGCGATTTTTTTGCGATATCGTCAGATATACAGGAAGACTCTGTAATTTTTCCAGCCAAATAAAAAGGGCTTTTTTTGAATAAAAAAATAATTTCCCCCTTATTTGGTAAAAAATCAGCGTTACCGGAACGTAAAAATTATTTCAAACATTCCACTCGAAAGCTAACGCAAAACTACAACTTTTATGTGCAGACACTTTTTTTCCGTAACTTCATGTTTCCGAGATATATTCATTTGGAAAAAAACAGCGATTTCTAAAATTTTGAATTAAAAAATCTGAAAAAATTCACATAGAATGCCTTTTAGTAGCACTTTGATATAAGCAATTATGGGGCACATCTGAGATGGTCGAAATAAAAGTGGCTGAATTGACAGAGAATCCCTCATACATCCTTTCCAAGCTCGTCTATGTTTGATATCCTTATTTTTCAGTGTGGATATTTAATACATTGAACATTCCCTTTTTTCCTTTTCCCTTCTGTTAAAGAAAAGACGAAGCTTTACGAAATTGTAGACTTCATGTGTGTAGCTATACATTCAAAGATTGAAATGTTTAAAATATATATTGTGTAAATATTAAAAAAAAAATTATTTCATTTAAATACATATACTTGTTCAGTTAGAATAATATTTATTAATATTAAATAAAAATGTATTAGATCGCAATATATTTTCCCAGTAGGTCATTAAAAAAAAAAATTCGTTGACATGAATAGAGTTGTATTAGGCCGGCCTACAACTAAAAAAATTTATTTCGCTTGTCTAGGATTTAGTTAAATGCACTAGATCTTTTTTCTGGGTGTACGAAAATAGCGATCGTAGAAGGAGTGATAAAATTCGTCGATTTGCCACTTCATGTAATGACGTTGACTAATTTTATGAGCGAGACTCTATTCTGCATATCATTATGATTCCTCGATTCTCTGGCTTCGTCGGGTCGAGAAAAATTCGTCACGGAATCATTCAAATCGTTCCTACCGTCATTTTTGTATCGATGATCCTCGAGAAGACAGCATTTTGATATTTATGAGGCCAATGAGCGAGGAAAAGCTGCTCGAGAGAGCATTTCAAATCGTAACACAAAGTGCAAATGCAAATGTTTATATATGCGGGTCGATCGAATGGCAAAATGCATTTCCATCTCTCTCTCTCTCTCTCTCTCTCTCTCTCTCTCTCTCTCTCTCTCTCTCTCTCTCTCCTTCTCTCTCTTTCTCATTCTCGTCCCGTTATGCTAATGACGCAAAAGTCGATGATCTCCTCTCTTTGAAACGGGGATTTGGTAGATAAGTGTGTCATCGAGCGTGACACGAGGTACGAGCAAGAGAGCAAAAATTATTTTAACCCTCCGGCTGTACACTGGGTCTTTTAAGGCACAAGCCAAATTTTCAAATCGAATATCTCTGGAAGTACATGTAATAATTGGAACATTTTTTTGTTTACTTTGAATGGTTAAATAAAGATTCGATCATTGAAAGAAATGTTATTAAAAAAATTCAGAATTTGTTCAGATTTTTTTGGCGGGTTTTTCTTAGAAAAAACATTAGCAGGACTTTTACGACCCAGAGTACAGACGGTGTCCCAAAATTTAAGTTTACAGACAGAGGTTCAAATTCATCATTCATTCGATGAAAAAAAACGTGTAGATGAGGTTTTCCAATGATTGTTTAAGATTTAAAAAAATTGTTTAAGATAAAAAAAATTGTTTAAGTTAAAAAAATATCTCATTTACAGGAAAAATTTGAACGAAAAATCTGAAAAAATTTGATTGAATCCAGAATGATTGTTTGCAACTTTTTACCCTCTTAGTGATTTCACGAAAACACAGTAGTTTTAGAGTTACGCCACATGTTATAAATATGGCCATTTTTTGCGAAAAATTGAATATTTTTGCGAAAAAAAATCTTACGAGCATTTTAAAAAAACGAAATTGAAGCTAATACTCCCCGCCACAAGTTTTTTATGCAAAAGACAGTCGACGAAAATTTGCATGGGTCGTGCGCCAAAATTACAATGCCAAAAAAAAAGCCAAAAAACGTCCACGTTTCAAAAGACGTACCGGGTTCAAAAAAAATCGAAATTTTTTTTTGGAAAAAGCGAAATGAAGCTGAATATGTCCCCTTTAAAACGCCGCTTTGCGAATCAAAATATCTTCATTTTTAAAAAAGCAGTGGAACTTTTTGAGCAGCGTGGAATCGGAGCGAGTGTTTCCAAACTTTTGGCCGACATTGTACTTTCTAGAGAACAAGAATCTTTATTGTTCATTATATAATGATCATCGCGGTCAGTTACTTCATCGAAAATTTTTAATTGATATTTTTTTCAAAATTAGCCTCATTAATTTTGTTCCTTCTCATAGTCTCATGCAAATGGCAACTATTCTCTGACTCTGAGACTAGAAAAATAGTAACTTGGAGAATTTAAGTACGGTACAACGAGTTTTCAATGCTGCGGGTCATTATTATGCACATCGCGTGATCGGGACGGAAACGCGAGGATCATGATCAGACGCGATACCGGAAACGATCGATCGATCGATCGCCGACCTCTCACTGAAAACTAGTTAGAAAATCCTGTCAGCTGTTTTATACGCCCATTTATAAAAAAAAATGTATGTGATTTATACAACATAAACTTCCTACATGTATATTTAATATATATTTAATGTATTTAATTTATCTAGTATATTTAATATATTTAATTTATCTAGTATATTTAATATATTTAATATATTCGTAATATATTTTTAATATACGCCGTTCCTTTATTTCTACGAAGACATATTTAGCATAATTAATGACACTTCCACGTCAAATCACGCAGTCATCGGCCTGACCCCCTCGGATTATGATGACCAATGAATTGTGGATTTCGTTTGGTCCAAAATATGACCTCAAATTTTTAGAAATTTTTATTTTATTTTTTATGGGTTGCCCGAGCTAAAAAATCGTTAAATTGAGGGAAAACATAAAGAAGGCCCTTTTTCAAATTAATGACATTTTTTTCACAGAAACTAAGGCCTGAAACAGATATTTTCGTCATAGTTCGATAATGGGCCAAAAATAATTACTATTTTTTAAAAATTATAATTACTATTTTTTAATTTTTTTTTAAAATTATCCGTTTTATTTCAGGTCGTCCAGTTTCATAAATTTTCGAAAAATGTTGTCGTTTCACTCTTAAGAGTTAAGACAAGAGAAAAAAATTAAGTTTCACTAGAAATTTTTTTTTATTGTTGTTATTCTCCCTACAAGAAACAATCAAAATGAGAAATTAAATTTTTTTTTTTTAAATAGTAATTATTTTTGGCTCATTATCGAACTATGATGAAAATATCAGTTTTGGGCCGTAGTTTCTGTGAAAAATGTCATTAATTTGAAAAAAGGCCCTCTTTATGTTTTCACGCAATTTCATGATTTTTTAGCTCGGGCAACCCCTAAAAAAAGGAATAAAAATTTCTAAAAATTTGAGGTCATATTTTGGGAAAAATGAAACTCACAACTCAAATCAAAATCGGTCATTAAAATCCGAGGGGGTCATGCCGATGTCCGCGTGATTTGACGTGGAATGCCCCATATATATTCCTCTTATCGAAAAATCAAGCTTTTTGCACAAAATATATTTAATACATTCTTAATATATTTTTTATATATACGCCGCTACGTTATTTCCATGGGTTTATATTCAGTTGGAGTCTACTCTGTTTATTCCTGACGAAGAAATTATTGACAGTACACTCGTGAAAGATATCAGGAGGAAAAAAAAAAGAATGATAACGAATCGTTGAGCAAACATATCTTTTTAGTTCCCGATGGATTATATCGTATTAAACGCGTTTAGGGAAGGAATCTTGCCTCTTTATTTGTATCGCTGGTCAATTCAACACGTGAATTCTATGGTGGAATTATTTTTTAAAAATTTCCTTCTTGTCCTTTCCTATAAATGTACATGTAATATTGATCGGTTTCTATAGCAATCTCGCGATATCATCGGCTGATTAGCGCCATATGGCCAAAGATAGGCTTTATTAGATTATACTCTGCTCATTTTATTTTTCATCCTTCAAAAAAGCAGAATATCATCAGTAGAGCGTCACGCGCGAGTCAAAGAGACCTCGAGGAAGCTTCGAATATTTATTTCAATACCATAAAATAATTCAAATTTATTTATTCCCTTCAATCAAAGATCCGTGATCGAATGTCGATTTTTTTAAACAGTGACACAGTTAGATTGTTTTTATTGGTATTCCATCGATTTTCGCGCTAGGAAAAAATCGAAAGGTACGTAGGATGGCTGTTTGTAGGCTTTTTAATTTATACTATGAAGCCTGGACGAATTTAATTAGCGTGATAAAATCCTGCGGCAAAGCTTGTGTGAGAGGTTATTTTAATGGT